>JAHUXG010011966.1:0-45367 GCA_020740815.1 Sciurus niger | reverse complement strand
GAAGAGTCATAATGTCCCCAATACAGGCAGAGTTAAAGGTGAATCACCAAGAGTAATCTGATTCCCAGGTAGGTACTTCCTTCTCATTTGATCTCAACAACAGGTGTCTAAATGTGTCAAAGCCCAGAAGCTGTCAACAATGGTTCCAGAAATTGCTCCTGGTCCTGCTCACATTCATTTCATTTGACAGCCAGGGCAAGGCTGGGGAATCTCCCACATCTCCAACCTGTAATGTGGATGCGACCATTTCCTTTTTTCTTTGTGTCCTGCACAAGGAGGCTCTCATAGCTATTCCTGCTCCTCCACATAGCGAGGGCCCAGGGTTCCAAGGAGGGGGAATGTGTGGAAGATGAGGTTTTTCCCATGACCAGATTCCTTCCTCCATTCTATGGAACTAAAATTGAGGGATCTGTCTTGTGTTTCTTTATCCTGTCCTGATCCTGCACCCTGGTATTCATACCTGAATGATAAAGAATGTGAAGACAACTGTAGCTCAATACACCTGGACAAAAATTCCTTAAATAGTAAATCACTTAGGGAGTTAAAAAAAAATCCTCCAAGATCCATTCAAGGACACTTTGCCATGAAAATGCCAAGAGAATGGGCACATGACAGGAATGAGACCCTGATGCACTGACAGATGGCGACCAGGAGACCTGTGCTCCACCCACCCACCCTTACACCCTCTAGTCCTCAGAAGACCTTCTGAAGCCCACCTTTGTCAAATCTCCTGGATCAGAGAGCATCCTTTAACTCTCTTGTGGTGAATCTCACTTTGAGCCCTTGGTTGTCTGTTAGTCTTCTGTCCTCGAGTAGGAGATTACTGCTATGAGGAAACGTCTGTTTTCCCTACAGAACACAGTATCCCAGTGATGGTACAATAGGATCAACTCCATGAATAACAGTGAAGACTCAGTGAAGCCTCTCTGGGACCAGCCTCTAACATCCTGAGGATGTCATGTCACAGCAAGACCAGTAGATGGCAGACAAACCACAGCAAACAGAGCTGCCTTATCCCCATATATCAGGGAAATGAGAGAGTGGTGTGTCCTCTTATCAGCAGGGAGCCCCTCAGGCTTCACCAGTGTGGCTTTGTGACAAGAGACTCACAGGAGAAGCTATCAGAGGCTGCCTCGTGGGGAAGCTCTTCAGTGCTTCAGGCTCTTGCCCTGGAAGCCCAGCATGGTCCCTGCTCTCTGTGTCCCCAGAGCCTATGTGGTATAGGTTGAATCCTGTTCCCTGATTTCATGGCTGAAGCCCAACCCCAGTGTGGCTGCAGGTGGAGAAAGGGACTGAAGGAGGGACTGAGGTTAAGTGAGGGGATGCAGGTGAGAGCTGACCCCACTCCACATGTGTCCACCCTCCAAGGTCCTCCAGGGAAAGCTCCCTTCCCTGCTCACAGTCATGAAGTGGGGGGCCACAGAAAGGGACACCACCAGACTGGACAGAGAGGACTCACCAGGGACCAAACCCTTGATTGTGGACTTTCAGCCTCCAGAAGTTGAGATGTAAATTCCTGTTGTTTAATACCCAGTCCAGAGTTTTGAGGTTTCTTTCAAAACCTGAACAAGTGACTCCACTTTCCCAAACCTCCAGTCTAGGGTCAGTCACAGGAGACCCTGTGCACATGGACCTGCCCTACCCCGCCTCCTGCCTCTGCTCTGACCCTGCTGGAGAGGGAGGACCTGGCTTTGACCTCAGCATTAGGCTGAGCACAGTGTTTCCTGCTTAAGAAATTGCTCAGCTGTTTTGCTTTCTGTTCAGAATCTCAATAATTTTAGTGAGAAACTGTCTGGGGCTCATGCCTGAGGTTTCCATGATGATTTCCCATGTATGATGGGAAAGCACTGAGTACAAAGCCCAGCTTTCTCTTCCCTGGGGCATCACCTGCTTGGTGAAATCTGTGAGGTCCTAGGACAGAGCTGATGCAGAGGTGCTAGGGTAAGTAGAGAAGGATGAGGGATCTCAGGACACCTGTCCACCTATTCCAAGTGGATCCTCTGAGTGTACTGAGCCCAGTACTAAAGTGCTGCTTCCAGGTTTTAGGTAGTGTTGTGCCAATGGGTGCTGCCCTGTGCTGAGTCCAACACTCCCCATGTGAGGTGCAGCTTAGTCACACATCTCCTCAGAGCCCATGGGCCTGGAGGCAGGGCTATGTGATGTTCTGGGAGCTACTTTGTGACCAGGGAGGAGTTGCTTCTTTTTGGCTTCCTGGGAATGGCCAGCTTTTCTCCAGCCCTCCACACGTCTATGCTGCAACTTTTATTGGGGACTTTTAAGAGGCACACACTATCCTTATCAAATAACACACTTCTTCCCCTAGCAATGAGCTGGGCCACATGGCCACACAACAGGACTCCTGTGTCACAGCACAAGTCTCCTGCATAGTGTCCTGCTCTGCACCACTCAACACAGACGGCTTTCCAGTCAGGTTGTCAGTGGGTTGGTGTAGCTCACCCAGTGTGGAGGGTGCTGACTTAGCACTGCAGAGAGCCTGGCCAGCACTGAGGTTCACTCTCAGAAGTTGGAGGAGCAAGGAGAAACCCCTTATCCTTCCCCTGAAGAGGAAGAGCCAGCAGGCCTCAGACATCTACAAAGGCTTTGCTTTTGTTTTATGTGCATATCATTTTGTCTGTCTATACATGTGTGTGATATCAAAATTGGAAAATGGAGATTTCAAGATATTGGGTGATGGCATTTCATGTCACTCCAGCACTCAGGATTCAAGAAGAGGAGGTATTAAGAGACAGGGGACCAACTCAGAGCCGCCCCGTGAGTCTCTCCCACTGGGCGAGGATCCCTGGACAGGGTGGTAGTCCCGGGACACAGGGAACTTCATGGAGTACAGTTATCAATAGAGACTCCCCCGCTGGTGCAGTGAACCTGGACAGCTGGGAGCATTTTAGAGGAGGGCTGCCCAGCGAGAGACTCACTCCCAGCGTGAGGCTCCCTAGCCCAGGAGGTAGGTCCAGACCCCAGGGAATGTCACATAGGAGGGCTGTCCATCCCAGGGGGAGTCCTGGACCTAAGGGAACTTCTCAGAGGAGAGCTGCCCAGCGAGACTTCCCCAATGGGTGAGTCTTCCCTGCCAGGGAGACTTTCCCATCAGGGCAGTAGAACCAGAGACCCAGAATCAGACCAGCCTTGCCCCAGTCTGCACTCTAGCCCCCTTTGGCTGACCATTGGTCAACAAGTTGAGGCTCCTCTGCCCACTAGCAGGGAATATACTCCACCTGAAGGCCACCAGCCCTAGAGGGGCAGTTTCCTTGTGGATCACTGCATTATCAAGTACCACCAAGACTTCAGGCTACTGAAATCTACAGGGACACTATAAGTCAATAGAGGAAATTTGCAATATCTCAGAGTTTCACTACTGGAGGGGTACATACCTGAGAAATATGAGAAAACAAGGGAAGAAAATGTCCCAGACAAACCTAGATGCTGCATCAATAAAATCCAATGACAGCATGACAGAAGAAATGTCAGAAAGGAAGTTCAGAATTACATAATTAAAATGATCAGAGAAGTAAGATGAAATGAGATGAAAGAGATAAATGAGATGAAAAAGCAAATGCAGGCATTGAGTGATCACACCAATCAACAGTTAAATGAGCAAATGCAGGGAGCAATAGTTCATTTCTATAAAGAGTTAGAGACACTGAAAAAAAAAAAAACAGAAACCCTTGAAATGAAGGAAACAATAAACAAATTTAAAAACTCCATAGAAATCATAACCAATAGATAGAACACCTGGAACACAGAACCTTAGACATTGAAGACAAAATATTTAATCGTGACTACAAAGTTGATCAAACAGTGAAGATGGTAAGAAATCATGAACAGAATCTACAAGAATTAAGGGATATCAGGAATATCATGAAAAGGCCAAATTTAAGAATTATTGGGATTGAGGAAGGCACAGAGATACAAACCAAAGGAATGAGCAATCTATTCAATGAAATTACTTCAGAAAATTTCCCAAAGCTGAAGAAAGAAATGAAAAATGAAGTACAAGAGGTTTATAGGACCCCAAATACAGAAAATTACAATGGACCCACACCAAGGCAATTATAATGAAAATACCTAAAAAACAAATAAAGACAGAATTTTAAAGGCTGTGAGAGAAAAGAATCAAATTACATTGAGGGGGAAACCAATATGGATATCAGCAGATTTTTCAACCCAGATGCTAAGAGCTAGAAGGTCCTGGAACAACATTTTTCAAGCTCTGAAAGAAAATGGACACCAACCAAGAATCTTATACCCAGCAAAACTTACCTTTAGATTTGATGATGAAATAAAATCCTTCCATGATAATCAAAAGCTAAAAGAATTTACAAAAAGAAAGCTGGCACTGCAGAACATTCTCACCAAAATATTCCATGAGAAAGAGACGAAAAACTGTTACAGAGCCTGAAATTCCTCTCAGTGATTGACAAGAATTCCACTGAGTAAAAAAGATATTTGCAAATTCTAATATCATTGGGAAATTGGGTTGCAGACTTTCCTTCCTTGCTTGCTTAATATGCATAGGTTTACTATTAATGTTTTATGTGTTTTCCCTGAAAATAGGGGACTTAACAGAACCAGGGTTAGAACATAAAAATCAGACTTCTTTTTTTTTTTTTACTCATTTTTCAAAAGTTTGCAATGTTAAATATACAGCCTTCTTACATTAAATAAGAATTCCAAATTTAATCTAGGCTAACCAAAACTTAGGATTTCAATATTCTATTTTTCCACTCAAAATCAGCTCTTTTTTTTATTTTAAACAAATGGGATACATGTTGTTTCTCTGTTTTTACATGGCGTAAAGGCATACCATTTGTGTAATCATAAATTTACATAGGGCAATGTTGTTTGATTCACTCTGTTATTTTTTCCCTTCCCCCCACCCCTACCACCAGTCTTTTCCCTCTATACAGTCCTTCCTTTCTCCATTCTTGCCCCCCTTCCTAACCCTAACTCTAACCCTAACACTAACCCCTCCCACCCCCCATTATGTGTCATCATCCACTTATTAGCGATATCATTCATCCTTTGTTTTTTTGAGATTGGCTTATCTCACTTAGCATGATATTCTCCAATTTCATCCATTTGCCTGCAAATGCCATAATTTTATCATTCTTTATGGCTGAGTAATATTCCATTGTATATATATACCACATTTTCTTTATCCATTCATCAATTGAAGGACATCTAGGTTGTTCCACAATCTGGCTATTGTGAACTGAGCAGCTATGAACATTGATGTGGCTGTATCTCTGTAATATGCTGATTTTAAGTCCTTTGGTATAGGCCAAGGAGTGGGATAGCTGGGTCAAATGGTGGTTCCATTCCAAGTTTTCTAAGGAGTCTCCACACTGCTTTCCAGAGTGGCTGCACTAATTTGCAGCCCCACCAGCAATGTATGAGTGTACCTTTCTCCCCACATTCTTGCCAACACCTGTTGTTGCTTGTATTCTTGATAATTGCAATTCTAATTGGGGTGAGATGGAATCTTAGGTTGGTTTTGATTTGCATTTCTCTTATGGAACGGTGATTTCAGATTTACTCATTTGCTATGAAACTCTGAGTAACCAAGAATGCTATGAGAAAATACAAAAACAGATTCTAGCTGCCGATCACCTGTTGACTACTCTAAGATGACCTGAAACACGTAGGCAAAAAAATTCCAACCCCATCAGGAAGGAATAACAGGAACAGAAGAAATAAAGTGTTCCCTAATGTTAGCTTAAAATGTCTAGTATTTATTAACTACAGCAGTAGTCACATGACTGAAGTTTATTCAAACCAACTGAGCTTGCTTTAATCTTTATGATCAGTTAAATATTAATATGTCTTATTGTTTAGTCATAGGTTATCACAAGTAAACAATTACTAGAATAATTAGAATACTTCATTGTCTAGTCTAGTAATGATCATGCAAAATATTTTTGTTTTTCTCCTTGTGACTTTTTCCTGTTCTGAAAAAACATGTGTAACTGTCAACCTTTTAATGTATAAAAAGCTGGCTGGGAAAAATAAAATTTAGAACTTAGCATCCATTCCTTGAATTTGTGTTGCTTTGTTCTCCACCTCGCCGAAACCTACTCCATCATCTGTGACCACTACAACCCCTGCTAGGGTTGGACCCTGGAAGCTTGACACCCAATGTGGGGCAGGGAAGAGATTAAAAGAGATTTTCAGGAGTTAGTCTAGGATTCTGCCCAGGGTGCTGCAGACCCATCAGTAGAAAGAATGAGTGAGGATAGGCAGATAATCAAAGAACTTTGAGAAGTTACTAGGACCCTCGGTAGAGAAAAGGCCAAGTAAAAAAGAACAAGTAATCACAGAACATTAAAATGTTAGTACGAAAAATGGTTCACTCAGAATCTAAGGAAAGAAGCTTATTCATAGACATTACTAAAAGTATTCTTATTAAAAGAGAAATTTCTGTCTCACCTTCTCAGTTGAGACTTTTCTTTCATTTTGTGAAAGAATGCTCGCCCTGGTTTCCTGAGGAAGGAAGCCTTAATCTAGCTACTTGGAAATACCTAGGGGAGGAAATGTAGGCCTATTTTTTAAAGCATGGAGCTAAACATGTGCCTGCTGATACATTTGCTCTTTGGAATCTGATCAGAGATACAATTGAACCTACACATAAAATTATGAATTTACGTAAAAGGGCTTCCTTCCCTGAGGAAACTCCATTACTGTCTAAACCCCCAAATTATAAAAATATAGATGAGGATTTGTCCTCTGACTCAGAGGAGAGAGGGGATAAAAAGGATAATAAACTCATCCCTTCAGATGAAGGAAATTTGGAGGAAGCTGCTGCTCCTTATCATAAGGAAGATTGGCCACCAGCAATAGCTTGTGTAGCGGCCACAGCACCTCCACCAAAGAGTAAAAAGAAAAAGAAAAGGCAATTAAGGAACATCAGTTACAACAAATTGATTATGATCAGCCTTGGTCTTTTATTGTTTTAAAAACAAATTTTACTCTTACAGGATGTCTGTGGCAAGATGGTCCTATTGAATGGTTACATTTGCCAGCTATTTTAAAAAAAAATTGTTTTGTCTTACCCTTCTCAGATTGCTTTGTTAATAATTAAAGCTAGAAAAAGAAGCAGAGAATTGTTTGGGATAGAAATGTATACAATCATTATTCCTTATACAAGAGAGCAATTCAACCAATTATGTCAATTAGAGGACCCATGGGCTATTGCTTTTCTTGGTTTTACAGGACAAATTTTATTTCACTTGCCTAACCATCCTATTTTACAATTTATTAACCACACAAATATTATTTTTCCAGAAAAAACTTCTGATAAACCTATATCTTCTAATGCCTCATTAATATTTACAGATGGATCATCTAATGGAAAAACAGTTACAATAATTGATCAATTACCTCCTATTGTTCAATTTGCAGGTGAAACATCAGCTCAGAAAACAGAATTAGTAGCAGTAATAACAACATTCAAAAGTGTGTCTCAATGTTTTAATTTATATACTGATTCACAGTATATGGGTTAATTTGTTTCCAGCTATTGAGACAGCATATCTCTCTCTCTCTCTCTCTCTCTCTCTCTCTCTCTCTCTCTCTCTCTCTCTCTCTCTCTCTCCCTCTCTCTCTTTCACCCCTTCTCTCTGCCTTTCAATTTCTCACTGTCTCATGTTATAATTAATAGCCATTATCATTTTTTTTCTTGTAGGACTTCTTTTGTTTTTCTTAAATACTATATTATTTGAGTTCATAGTTTTGATCCTACATACCTAGGTTAATGATTTTTTTGATTAGTTTTATTTTTATTCAACTCTAGAGTTATTTTAATCATGTTACCTTGCAATGGAGATAAAAACTACAAGGCCTTTGCTTTTTTGTTATGTGTTGTCTAATGTCATGTCTGTCTATGTCCAATTAAATATCATGTACATGATACTTAAATTAAGTGCACATAAAATTAAAATTTTAAAAATGGATCCAAATACTTTTAATTCATGTGATTTTTTAAAAGGTTCAATTTAAATTGGTTAAACTAACAAAAATAAGTATAAGACAAATTTCAACAAGTTTGTGTGTAACTAACTTAGTTATATATATATGAGACCATCAGTTAAAGTCACTTAAGGCTTTTTCCTAAGGTTAATAAATACTATTGTACTAATATAAAACTAAGGTTTAATCTATATGTTAAACTGACATAAATTTCTTTAAAACACTGATTTGCTTTTAACATTGTATCTATTAAATATTGTTCTTTAGAGCAATTAATCTTAAAAAATTGGAACTTATAAAATTTTGGTTAAACAACGAATGTTCAAATATTTTGTTGGAGTATAAATTTTCTTTTAAAAACTAAATGCAATTAATATAAAACATTAATGTAATTTTGGTTCTATTACTCTTTTGTTTATTAAATATATATTTCCAGATATACAAATCTTTTAAACAAACAAAAAAATGTTTTTATCAAGCTGTTGTTCTCCAAAGTAACTATAATAGATGCTGACTCTCCTTTGTGGATTCCTGATCGAGTGATCTGACATCATAAGCCACCCTCACAGAAGGAGGATTCCTCCCCAAATGTACCCACAAATCCATTTGACCCAAGATGATCAACTCGCTAAACAACTTGCTAACATTGATCTTCACTTTAAACAACTTAATGAACTTGTGAGACCTAAATGTTTTGTAGCTTCTTTGATCCTAGACATTACTACATTGATTAATATTATTACAGCTTTAGCTGTTTCCACTACTGCATTAGTTCAAGAAATACATACTGCTTCTCATATTAATGATTTATCTCATAATATTTCTATAACATTGGCAACTAAGGAAAAAATTGGTAAAAAACTAGAAACTAGGATTAGTGCTTTAGAAGAGGCTATCCTCTATATTGGTAATCAAGTTCAAAATATTAAAACTCAAATGAATACTAAATGTCATGCTAATTATGAATTGATTTGTGTTACTCCTTTTAAGGTGGAAAATGACACCGATTGGGATAAGGTTAAAAATCATCTTAAGGGGGTATGGAATAATAGTAATATAGCCCCTAATATTAATACTTTACAATCTAAAATTAAAGACATAAGTCAGGCTCATTTACAGATTAGTTCATCAGCTGGTCTGGCTAAAGAAATTTTTCCCAATATAAAGAAAACTATAATAGTGTATTTATTCAAAGTATAATACAAATTGGTATTGGAATTTTTTGTGTTCTATTTCTGGTTCTTTTTCTTCCAGTCACCACTGCTTGTTTCCAAAGAACAATAAAGGCTGTTTGGTCAGAAATTAGCCTTCTTAAATTAAAAAAATAAAAAGGGGGAGCTGTTACACCACCGGCAATTCCCCTCAGTGATTGACAAGGATTCCACTGAGTAAAAAAGATATTTGCAAAGTCTCATCTCATTGGGAATTTGGGTTGCAGACTTTCCTTCCTTGCTTGCTTACTATGTGTAGGTTTACTATTAATGTTTTATGTGTTTTCCTGAAAAAAGGGGTCTTAACACAACCAGGGTTAGAACATAAAAATCAGACTTCTTATGGAACAGTGATTTCACATTTACTCATTTGCTATGAAACTCTGAGTAACCAAGAATGCTATGAGAAAATACAAAAACAGATTCTAGCTGCCTATGTCATGTTGACTACTCTCAGATAAACTGAAATACGTAGGCAAATAATTCCTACCCCATCAGGAAGGAATAACAGGAGCAGAAGAAATAAAGTGTTCCTCAATGTTAAGTTCACACAGTATAAGATGATATCATATATTTGTTAGCTAAAAATGTCTAGCATTTATTACCTACAGCAGTAGTCACACGACTGATGTTTATTCAAACCTACTGAGCTTGCTTTAACCTTTATGATCAGTTAAATATTAATATGTCTTATTGTTTAGTCATAGGTTATCACAAGTAAACAATTACTAGAATAATTAGAATACTTCATTGTCTAGTTTAGTAATGATCATGCAAAATATTTTTGTTTTTCTCCTTGTGACTTTTTCCTGTTCTGAAAAAACATGTGTAACTGCCTACCTTTTAATGTATAAAAAGCTGGCTGGGAAAAATAAAATTTAGAACTTAGCATCCATTCCTTGAATTTGTGTTGCTTTGTTCTCCACCTCGCCAAAGCCTACTCCATCATCTGTGACCACTACAACCCCAACTAGGGCTGGACTCCAGCAAAAAACAACAATGTAAATCAGCAAAGGGAGGAACTAGCCTAAAGGAATAGCCAAATAACGAGAAACCAAGTCGTGTCAAAAAACAAAAATGAGTCAAATGACTGGGAATACAAATCATATCTCAATAATAACCCTGAATGTTAATGGCCTGAACTCATCAATCAAAAGACATAGACTGGCAGATTTGATTAATAAGAAAGATCCAACAATATGCTGCCTGCAAGAGACTCATCTCATCAAAAGAGATACCCATATACTAAAGGTGAAAGGATGGGAAAAAACAAACCATGCACACGGTCTCAGCAAAAAAGTCAGAGTATCCATCCTCATATCACATAATGTGGACTTCAAGCCATAGTTAGTCAGAAGAGATAAAGAAGGACATTGCATACTGCTTAAGGGAAGCATAAATCAGGAAGACCTAACAATCATAAATATCTATGCCCCAAAGAGTGGCTTATCCATGTATGTCAAAGAAATACTTCTCAATTTCAGGAATCAAATAGAACACAACACAATAATACTAGGTGATTTTAAAACACCTCTCTCACCACCAGACAGATCTTCCAAACAAAAATTGAACAAAGAAGCCATAGATCTCAATAACACAATCAATAATTTAGACTTAATGGACATATATAGAATATACCATCCAACAAAGAGTGAATACACTTTCTTCTCAGCACCACTTGAATCCTTCTCTAAAATAGACCACAAAGCTACTGTTAGCAAACACAAGAAGATAGAGATACTACCTTGTATTCTATCAGGTCATAATGGAATGAAATTAGAAATAAATGACAGAATAAAAAACAAACTACTCCAACACCTGGAGATTAGATAATATACTATTGAACAATGAATGGATACCAGAAGACATCAGGGGGAAATAAAAAAAAAATTCTTAGAGATAAATGAGAACAAAGATACATCATATCAAAATCTCTAGGACACTCTAAAAGCAGCACTTAGAGGAAATTTTATTTCATGGAGCACATTCAATAAAAGAAGAAAAAATCAACAAATAAATTACCTAACAGTGCAGCTAAAATCCTTAGAAAAAGAAGAACAGAGCAACAACAAAAGTAGTAGAAAAAGAAAATAGTTAAAATCAGAGCTGAAATCAATGAAAGTGAAACAAAAGAAACAATCAAAAAATTGGCAAAATAAATAGTTGGTTCGTTGAAAAAATAAATAAAATTGATAAACCCTTAGCAACACTAACAAAGAGAAGGAGAGAGAAAATTCAAATTACTAAAATGTGGAATGAACAAGGAAATATCACAACAGACACGATTGAAATACAAAACATAATTAGAAGTTATTTTGAAAATCTATACTCCAACAAAATAGAAAAATCTCGAAGACATCCACAAATTTCTAGAGACATATGAATTAACTAAACCGAACCAGGAGGAAATACACAATTTAAATAGATCAATTTCAAGTAATAAAATAGAAGAAGTCATCAAAAGCCTACCAATAAAGAAAAGTCGGAGACCAGATGGGTTCTTAGCGGAGTTCTACAAAACCTTTAAAGAAGAGCTCATTCCAATACTTCTCAGAGTATTTCATGAAATAGAAGAGGAGGGAACCCTTCCAAACTCATCTATAAAGCCAATGTCACCCTGATACCTAAACCAGACAGAGACACATCGAGGAAAGAAAATTTCAGACGAATATCCTTAATGAACATTGATGCAAAAATTCTCAACAAAATTTTAGCAAATCACATACAAAAATATATTTAAAGATAGTGCACCGCAATCAATTGGGTTTTATCCCAAGGATGCATGGTTGTTTCAACGTCCAGAAATCAAAAAATATCAACCATATCAACAGACTTCAAGTCAAGAATCACATGATTATTTCAATAGATGCAGAAAAAACATGTGATAAAATATGTCCCCCCTTCATGCTCAAAACATTAGAAAAAATAGGGATAGTGGGAACATTCCTTAACATCGTAAATGCCATCTATGCTAAGCCCAAGGCCAATATCATTCTAAATGGTGAAAAACTGAAAGCATTGCCCCTAAAAACTGGAACAAAACAGGGATGGCCTCTTTCCCCACTTCTCTTCAACATTGTCCTTTTAACTCTAGCCAGAGCAATTGGACAGACCAAGGAAATTAAAGGGATACGAATAGGAAAAGAAGAACTCAAACTATCCTTATTTGCTGATGACATGATTATATATTTAGAGGAACCAGGAAATTCCACCAGAAAACTTTTAGAATTCATAAGTGAATTCAGTAGTGCAGCAGGTTACAAGACCAATGCTCATAAATCCGATGCATTTTTATACATCAGTGATGAATCCTTAGAAAGAGAGTTTAGGAAAACTTCCCCATTCACAATAGACTCGAAAAAAATAAAATAATTGGGAATCAATATCATAAAAGAGGTGAAAGACCTCTACAATGAGAACTACAGAACACTAAAGAAAGAAATTAAAGAAAACCTTAGAAGATGGAAAGATCTCCCATGTTCTTGGATAGGAAGAATTAATATTGTCAAAATGGCCATACTACCAAAAGTGCTATACAGATTCAATGCAATTCCAACTAAAATCCCAATGATGTACCTCACAGAAATAGAGCAAGCAATCATGAAATTCATCTGGAAGAATAAGAAACCCAGAAGAGCTAAAGCAATCCTTAGCAGGAAGAGTGAAGCAGAGGGTATCGCAATACCAGAAATTCAACTATACTACAGAGCAAGAGTAATGAAAATGTCATGTTATTGGCACCAAAACAGACAGGTAGATCAATGGTACAGAATAGATGACACAGAATCAAACCCTAATAAATACAGTTTTCTCATACTATACAAAGGTGCCAAAAACATGCAATGAAGAAAAGATAGCCTCTTCAACAAATTGTGCTGGGAAAACTAGAAATCCGTATGCAGCAGAATGGAATTAAAACCCTGTCTCCTGCCCTGCACAAAATCAAATCAAAATGGATCAAGGAATTTGGAATCAGACCAGAGACCCAGTATCTTATGGAAAAAAAGTAGGTCCAAATCTTCAACATGTCCGCTTAGGATCAAACTTCCTTAACAGGACTCCCATAGCACAAGAAATAAAACCAAGAATCATTATCTGGGATAGATTCAAACTAAATAGCTTTCTTTCAGCAAATGAAACTATCAGCAATGCGAAGAGAGAACCTACAGAGTGGGAGAAAATTTTGTCACTCTTACTTCAGATAGAGCACTAATTTCCAGAATATATAAAGAACTCAAAAAATTCTATACCAAGAATACAAATAACCCAATCAAAAAATGGGCTAAGGAAATAAATAGACACTTCACAGAAGAAGATCTACAAGCAACCAACAGATATATGAAAAAATGTTCAACATCTGTAGTAATAAGAAAAATGCATATCAATACTACCCTAAGATTCCATCTCAACTCAATTAGAAAGGTGATTATCAAAAATACAATCAACAACAGGTGTTGGTGAGGATATTGGGAAAAAGGTACATTCATACATTGCTGGTGGTGTTGCAAATTAGTGCAGTCACTCTGGAAAGCAGTGTGGAGATTCGTTATAAAACTTGGAGTGGAACCACCAATTGACCCAGTTATCCCACTCCTTGGCCTATACCCAAAGGACTTAAAATCAGCATACTACAGAGACACAGCCACATCAATGTTCATAGCTGCTCAATTCACAATAGCCAGACTGTGGAACCAACCTAGATGCCCTTCAGTTGATGAATAGATAAAGAAACTGTGGTATATACAGTTAATGGATTACTCAGCCACAAAGAATAATAAAATTATGGCATTTGCAGGCAAATGGATGAAATTGGAGAATGTCATGCTAAGTGAGCTAAACCAATCTCAAAAAATCAAAAGGTGAATGATCTCACTGATTAGCAGATGATGATACATAATTGGAGGTGGGAGGAAGGAAAAAATGGAGGAAGGAGGGACTATATAGAGGGAAAGAGGGTGGGAGGGGTGGAGAGAATGGAAAAAAATAACAGAACGAAACAAACAGCATTACCTATGTAAATGTATGATTACACAAATGGTATGCCTCTACTTCATGTACAGAGAAATAAGTTGCACCCCATTTGTTTACAATAAAAAAAAAGAAAAATTAACATAGTAGATGAAGGTGCCAAGAACATTCACTGGAGAAAAGATAGACTATTCAATAAATGCTACTGGGAAAAATGGAAAGCGACATGTAAGAAAATGAAATTAAATTTCTCTCTCTCACCCTGCATGAAATTCTACTCAAAGTGCATCAAAGACTTGAGCACTAGAACAGAGACCCTGCGCCTACTAGAAGAAAATTTGGGTCAAATCTTCACCATGTTGGCTTAGGATCTGACTTCTTTAACAAGACCCCTAAAACACAAGAAGGAAAACCAAAAATCAATAAATGGGATGGATTCAAACTACAAAGTTTCTTCTCAGCAAAAGAAACAATCAGTAATGTGAAGAGAGAGCCTACAGAGTGGGAGAACATCTTTACCACATGCAAGTCAGATAGAGTTTTAATCAGTAAGATATATAAAGAACTCAAAACACTTAACACCAAACCCCCAAATAACCCAATCAATAAATGGGCTAAGGAACTGAACAGATACTTTACAGAAGAAATACAATCAATCAGCAGATACTTTGTGTTTTAATAAGCACAATGTTACAGATTGTTTGATACTTGTCTGTACCCCTCCCTCACCCCTTTCCCTTTTCCTGACATCACTATCCTGATGTTAAAGTATCTTTCTGCATTAGATTCTACAGAGGAACAGAACTGGAAGAGTGTGTGTGCGTGTGTGTGTGTGTGTGTGTGTGTGTGTAAACGCTCTCACATGCACACATGTGCACAGTGCCTTCTGTTATATTCAGGCCCTCGGTGAATTGAAGGATGGTCACCCACATTGGCGATTATCATCTGGTTTACTGAGTCCACTGATTCAAATGCTAATTTCATCTGGAAACACACAGAATTATTTAATCAGGGCACCCTGTGACCCAGTCAAGTTGACATGTAAGATTAACCATCATACTTTGCCTTAGGAACTTTTATATTTTGCTGCATATGCCCTCATTCTTAAATAATGTAAATTATCTTTTGTGTGCATGTGTATTAGGATTTAAATAATTTGTCATATGCCTGTAATCCCAGCAATTTGGGAAGTTGAGACAGGAGGATTGCAAGTTTGAGGACAGCCTGGGAAATTGAGTGAGTGAGACGCTGTCTCAAAAAAAAGTGGGTGAGAGGGGTCTGGGTCTGGAGATGTATTTAGTGGTAAAGAAGCACCCTTGAGTTTAATCTCCAGTACAAAATAAATAAATAAATTTATTTGGATTTAGATAGAAAATATTGGAAAATGGAGAGTCAATCACTTGCTGCAAAGAGGAGGGCTATTGGAAAAGGGAGACATTCCTGAATCTTCCAAGGGAAGCCACATCATCAAGGAGAGCCTACCTAGTAAATGGCACTAAAGGAGCTAAGGAGTTGCCCTCAAGTTCCCCACGATTGACCCCTGTGGGAATTCTGCTGACTCTTAACAGCAGATAGGAACAAGGTCAATTTGACCAGCTTGATCTTAAACACCTACCAAAACAGTTAAAACCAACACACAGCCATTCCTGGGCACTTAAAAGAAGAAAAACAGTAAATGTGACTTAAGATATGCACTTGTCTTAGCCCCAAGTATAAGTATGAGTGGAAGCTACTTCCACATTAGTGCCTATTAACTATAAAGAGAAAGAGCCAGAGTCAGAAGTTTTTAGTCAGTGTAAGGCCTGTAGATCTTTTCAACCTCCTACACAGGTAGGCTTAATCAATATTTGATAGAATGATTATCTAGCCTAAGTAACAAAATAAAGGGAACACTACTAAACACAGAGGTCATACCAACCTAACTATATGTTACTAAAATCAGATGATATTAAGTAGCTTAACTATATTTTATGGGGACATATTGTGGAATATTACTCAGCTTTAAAGAAGAATGAAATTATGGCATTTGATGAATAATGGATGGAATTGGAGAATATCATGCTAAGCGAAATAAGTCAAACACAAAAAACCTAAGGCCAATTGATTCATCTTATAGCAGATGCTAATTCACAATAAGGTGGTGGCTAGGGGAGAACAGAGTTATTTTATATAAGGTAGAGGGGAGTGAAGGAAGGGGAAGTGGTATAGGAGTAGGAAGGATAGTAGAGTGAGACAGACATTATTACCACATGTGCATGTGTGACTGCATGACCAATGAGATCCTACATATGTGCAATCAGAAAAATGAGAAATTACACTCCATTTGTGTATGATCTATCAAAATGTGTAAATGCATTCTGCTGTCATATAAAACTCATTAGAACAAACAAAAATTAAATGTTATGTTTACATTCCTCATAATTCTGACAATGTTAAAGATGCATGCTCCCAAATAAAGGCCTGTCGTCTCCAGTCTTTGTTATGCCTTGTTATGGGATCAGCTTCTCCTCTTGTACACCTCATGGTGAGAGATCACTGACTCTATCAACTTCATGACATTCATTGACATGTTCCAGATGCTGCAGCCTTTAGTGTGTATTAACCTCATTTCAGTACCTATGTCTTTTTGTTCTCTCTCATAGACTCACTGTCCACCAGGTGACTTCACAACCCCTTCTTCCCCAACCAGACTTTTACTGTGGTCCCTCCACTGTCCTGATTTCTAAAAAGGGACTCCAAACTCTTTGCCCCTTTCAGCACCAAGCAACCACAGAAGTCACTGTCCCATTTCCTTACATCAGAAAGAAGTCTTGCATATTAGAGGGTGAATGCAGCCAGGATGAAGGGCAGGTAGGTAGTAGGTAGATGATCTGGGTCAGACTGAGAAAACAGAGGCCCATTTGGATCTGGGAATTTGGAGACCACCCAGGGAGATTGACAGTCAGTGTCCCCAGAGACCTTGATTGACATGATTACTTGACTACACTACCCCTCCCAAAAGGTGGCAGAGAGGAAGATGTTACTTAGTGACTCCTGGGCAGCTTCCTGCTTGGATTCCTCCATCTGGTCCTACCCATATCCATCTGCTTCTCTCCAATTGGCTGCTCCACCAGCACCTCCTGTGCCTAGTCACACACACAGAAAGGAGAGATGAGGGGGAGAGGGCAGGAGGACAAAGAAAACAATGTATAAAAGTGGCCACACTCTCTCTTTTGTCTGGATACCAGAATACCAGCTATGGGCCCTTACCCCTTCTGGGAGTAGTCTGGGGAACTACTTTCATTTTATTTTTTTTTATCTTTTTTTATTGTAAACAAAAGGAATACATGTTGTTTCTCTGTACATGGGGTAAAGGCATACGATTTGTGTAATCATAAATTTACATAGGGTAATGTTGTTTGATTCATTCTGTTATTTTTCCCCTTCCACCCCACCCCTCCCACTACTCTTTTCCCTCTATACAGTCCTTCCTTCCTCCATTCTTGCCACCCCCAACCCTAACACTACACCTCCCACTCCCCATTATGTGCCATCATCCACTTATTAGCGATATAATTCGTCCTTTGGTTTTTTTGAGATTGGCTTATCTCACTTAGCATGATATTCTCCAATTTCATCCATCTGCCTGCAAATGCCATAATTTTATATTTCTTTATGGCTGAGTAATATTCTGTTGTTTATATATACCACAGTTTCTTTATCCATTCATCAAATGAAGGACATCTAGGTTGGTTCCACAATCTGGCTATTATGAACTGAGCAGCTATGAACACTGATGTGCCTGTATCTCTGTAGTATGCTGATTTTAAGTCCTTTGGGTATAGGCCAAGGAGTGGGATAGCTAGGTCAAATGGTGGTTCCATTCCAAGTTTTCTAAGGAATCTCCACACTGCTTTCCAGAGTGGCTGCACTAATTTGCAGCCCCACCAGCAATGTATGAGTGTACCTTTCTCCCCACATCCTCGCCAACACCTGTTGTTGCTTGTATTCTTGATAATCGCCATTCTAATTGGGGTGAGATGGAATCTTAGGGTGGTTTTGATTTGCATTTCTCTTATTGCTAGAGATGTTGAACATTTTTCCATATGTTTGTTGATTGCTTGCAGATCTTCTTCTGTAAAGTGTCTATTCATTTCCTTAGCCCATTTGTCAATAGGATTATTTGCATTCTTGGTGTAGAGTTTTTTGAGTTCTTTATAGATTCTGGAGATTAGTGCTCTATCTGAAGTATGACTGGCAAAGATTTTCTCCCACTCTGTAGGCTGTTTCTTCACATTGCTGATAGTTTACTTTGCTGAGAGAAAGCCTTGTAGTTTGAATCTATCTCAGTTATTGATTCTTGTTTTACTTCTTGTGCTATGGGAGTTCTGTTGAGGAAGTCTGGTCCTAAGCCAACATGTTGAAGCTCTGGACCTACTTTTTCTTCTACAAGATGCAAGGTCTCTGGTCTGATTCCGAGGTCCTTAATCCATTTTGAGTTTAGTTTCGTGCATGGTGAGAGATATGGGTTTAGTTTCATTCTGTTGCATATGGATTTCCAATTCTTCCAGCACCATTTGTTGAAGAGGCTATCTTTCTCCATTGCATATTTTTGGCCCCTTTGTCTAGTATGAGAAAATTGTATTTATTTGGGTTTGTATCCGTGTCCTCTATTCTGTACCATTGATCCACCTTTCTATTTTGGTACCAATACCATGCCGTTTTTGTTACTATTGCTTTGTAGTAGAGTTGAAGATCTGGTATTGCGATACCCCTGCTTCACTCTTTCTGCCAAGGATTGCTTTAGCTATTATGAGTTTTTAACTCTTCCAGATGAACTTAATAAATGCTTGCTCTATTTCTGTAAGGTACATCATTGGGATTTTATTTGGAATTGCATTGAATCTGTATAGCACTTTTGGTAGTATGACCATTTTGACAATATTCATCCTTCCTATCCAAGATCATGGGAGATCTTTCCATCTTCGAAGGTTTTCTTTAATTTCTTTCTTTAGTGTTCTGCAGTTCTCATTGTAGAGGTCTTTCACCTCTTTTGTGAGATTGATTCTCAAGTATTTTATTTTTTTCGATGCTATTGTGAATGGGGTAGTTTTCCTAAAGGCTGTGAGAGAAAAGAACCAAATTACATTCAGGGGGAAACTAGTATGGATATCAGCAGATTTTTCAACCCAGACCCTAAAAGCTAAAAGGGCCTGAAAAAACATTTTTCAAGCCCTGAAAGAAAATGGATGCCAACCAAGAATCTTATACCCAGCAAAACATACCTTCAAATTTGACAATGAAATAAAATCATTCCATGATAAACAAAAGCTAAAAGAATTTTCAAAAAGAAAGCCAGCATTACAGAACATTCTCAGCAAAATATTCCATGAGGAAGAGATAAAAAACAAAGAAGCAAATCAGCAAAGGGTGGAATTATCCTAAAGGAACTGTCAAATAAAGGAGGAACCAAGTTGTGTCAAAAATAAATAAATAAATAAATAAATAAAATTTTAAAAATGAACCAAATGACCGGGAATACAAATCATATCTCAATAATAACCCTGAATGTTAATGGCCTGAATTCATCAATCAAAAGACATAGACTGGCAGATTGGATTAAAAAGAAAGATCCAACAATATGTTGCCTGCAAGACTCACCTCATAGAAAGAGATACCAATAGACTAAAGGTGAAAGGATGGGGAAAAACATACCATGCACATGGACTCAGCAAAAAAGCTGGAGTATCCATCCTCATTTCAGATAATGTGGACTTCAAGCCAAGTTAGTCAGAAGGGATAAAGAAGGACATTTCATACTGCTTAAGGGAAGCATAAATCAGCAAGATATAACAATCATAAACATCTATGTCCCAAACAGTGGCTCATCCATGTATGTCAAACAAATTCTTCTCAATTTCAGAAACCAAATAGACCATAACACAATAATACTAGGTGATTTTAACACGCTTCTCTCACTACTGGACAGATCTTCCAAACAAAAATCGAACAAAGAAACCATAGATCTCAATAACACAATCAATAATTTAGACTTAACAGACATTTATAGAATATACCATCAACCAAGAGTGAATACACTTTCTTCTCGGCAGCACATGGATCCTTCTCTAAAATAGACCATATATTATGCCACAAAGCTAATGTTAGCAAATACAAGAAGATAGAGACACTACCTTGTATTCTATCAGATAATAATGGATTGAAGTTAGAAATAAATGAAATAGTAAAAAGCAGAAACTACTCCAACACCTGGAGATTAAACAACGTGCTTAATCTTGAATGGATTTGAATGGATAACAGAAGATAATAGGAAGGAAATTAAAAAAAAATTCTTAGAGGTAAATGAGAAAAAAGAAACATCATATCAAAATCTCTGGGACACTATGAAAGTAGTACTTAGAGGAAAATTTAGTTTATGGAGCGCATTTAATAAAAGAAGTAAAACTCAAAAAATAAACGACCTAACACTACAGCTCAAAGGAACTACTTTTAAATAAAACTGGCTTAATATGCTTGCCTTTGTGTGCTTCTCTTAGGTACAAACTTCAACATTTCAGGAAGCAGAACTGTTCATGTATAAATGGCAGTATGGAATCCACACCCTAGAGGAACCCATTTTATGTAGTAGATCTAGGTTTCTTTGTCTGACACCAAGGAACATGGGACCTTTGCAGAGTGACTGAGAGGAGCCCGCCCTGCAGCTGTGCCCAGCCTGGCCAATCCTGCTGATTTGCATGTGCCCACAGCACAGCCCACTCCCTGAGGACTTCTTAATAGGCTGCTCACACCCTGTGCAGGAGTCAGTCCCATCAGGACACAGCGTGGACATGAGGGCCCCTGATCAGCTCCTGGGGCTTCTGCTGCTCTGCCTCCCAGGTAAGGAGTTTCTCAGCCCAAAGATTTCAGAGATCTGCCCTGCAGTCTAATTTGGTGTAATTGTGTGAATATTCATGTCTTGCATTTTTTTCAACATTAGGTGGCAGAAGTGACATCAAGGTGACACAGTCTCCATCTTTTCTGTCAGTATCTCGAGGTGACAGAGTCACCCTTACCTGCAGGGCCAGTCAGGGCATTAGCAATTATTTACACTGGTATCAGGAGAAACCAGGACAAGCTCCTAAGCTTCTCATCAATTATGCAACCAATCTGCAATCTGGTGTCCCATCGAGGTTCAGTGGCAGTGGTTCTGGGACAGATTTCACTCTCACCATCAGCAGCCTGGAGCCTGAAGATGTGGCCGATTATTATTGTCTACAAAGTAAAAATTACCCTCCCACAGTGATACAGGCCATGACAAAAACTTCCCAGGGAAGCAGAAGTGTGAGGCTGGGTTGCCCCAGCTGATCCTCCTGCTGTCTCCACCTACTGAGAGCACTGTTCAGAGGCACCAGGCTGTGAAGGTCACTGGGAAGATTTGGTAGAAGGGGTCAAGGAGGCTCCTCTGCAGCCTCACTTTTTCTTACTACAGAGGCACAGACCTGACAATGTGTCTACTCCTTGAATAAGGTGCATATCAGTGCACCTGATCAGGGGGTGGGGTGTTTATGCTGTCAGACACAGGGTTCAGCAGAATGTGAAGAATTTGTCTGCAGTTTCCCAGGACTATTGGCTGAAACCTTCCCAATATCCAGGTTAAGACTGATCTGGAAAGATACAAGAGTCTCACCCTTCCTCCTCAATCATCTGCAGGCCCAACATGGTCCCATGGAGCTATTAAATGGACTGAAGTTACATACAGTCAGAACTGGGAACTCCTGATACATAAAAGGATGCTGCAATGTCTGAGGTACAGAAAAGGGCCACTGACTGTCTTAGCAAAGCTCTGGAGACATGAGTTTCTTTGAAATGAAGGAAGTTACTGAAGTGTTACAGGTGTTTCTCTGAGCAGCACCATTTCTTGGAATGAGCTCCTGCAGTGAACAGTGGCATGGCTCCTTACCATCAGGGAACATGTCCAGTGGACATGGTGTTGTTTTAATGGGAATTTGGTAAGGAAACATGGGGGTGCCTCTCTGGAAGCTACCCTTGAAAGAGGATCCTTGTACTGAGTTAATAGGAATGAGGACTAGGTCCCTGGATTTTGGTCTTGTCATTCACAGTTGTCAGGGTGCCCAGGATCAAGGTGCTCCTCATCCAAGTAGGAGGAAGTGTAATACCTGCAGTTTCCACTAAGGCCAGAGTTGAAGCTGTGGAGACCTGCAGATCTGACTCAGTTGCTCACAAACATAGTGTCCTCATGGCTCCAAGACAGGATTGATAGGCTTCCCAGCAACTCAGGACTGTGGACGCAGCATCCCAGTCATTGAGGAGAAAAGGAGAAATAGAGAATGTGGTTAAATATATACTGCTGATGATATTCAGGGAAAAAATTGGTAGAAGTTCTGTGTTCATTAGTGACATTTTGGGGCTCACAGTCAAGAGTTTGCCTTGAGTTTTGGATCAGATTTAGGACTAGGAAGTTGCTGAAGCTGGAATTTTTGAGTGTGGGTACTCTTAGAGAGATTAAATGCATTTCTCATGGCGAGATGGACAAGAGCTTCAGGGGTTCAGGGGCACAATGCTATTGTTTGAATATGAAGTGCCCCACAAAGCTGTCGTAAATGCAGGAATGTTCACAGGTGAAATGATGAGATTATGAAAGCTGTAACCTTAGAAGTGGATTAATCCATTGAGTGGAATTATAATACAATGGACAAACTGGTTTGGTAATGCTGTGCATGGTGGAAACTCTTGATCACTCCTGGAGGAAGTTAGGCCACAGGGACATGTCCTTGAACAGTCTGTCTTGTCCCCATGGCTTCCAGAGACCATGACGTGAGCAGCTTCTCTTCTCCATACCTTTCTCCCCTGGGTCTCACTTTGGGACCAGACTAATGGAATCAAGGCAGACAACTAAGCCCTGAACTGAGCCTCTTAAGCTGTAAGCCCAAACCACCAAATCCAATAAAAAGAAAAACAAGGGAAGAAAGAAAGAAAGGGAAAAAAAAAGAAAAGGAAATAAAGTGAAAAATGTTTAACATTTTATTGGAAGGTGAGGTAACTAGGATAGAACTCTGGGGTACCAACCACATGTCACATCCCCAGCTCTTTTTATTTTTCATTTAGAGACAGGGTCTGCATTAGGTCCTTCTTGAGTCGGGCTTTGAACTTGCAATCCTCCTGCCTCAGCCTCCAAGGTGCTGTGATTACAGGTGTGCAGCAAGGCACTCAGCTCCATTGAAACTGGGATGGACATTTGGGTAGTTTCCAGATTCTCCTTTTCTATATTTGCACTTGGAAAGAGTGGAGCAGAGGGCTCTCACACGTGTTACAGGCTGCACAGGAGTCTCAGGATTGAAATGACTGATGTGTGAGGCATCAGCATCTTCTCTAGACCATGTAGCCTGGCTAGGCTTGCGTAGAAGTGTAGGTCACTGCATCTATTCCAAGTACATATTTTTTAAATGATTTGAGTAAGAGTCTAACTGACAGCCTTCTGAATTTTTTGTTTGACCTAATACTTGTATGCATTTGTGGGTTGCAATGTGAGGTTTTTATGCATCATGTGATCATGAAATCATGCAGTTAGCACATCCCTCACCTTAGACATTCATCCTTTCTTTGTGGTGAGTCTCTCTAAGCCCTGTGCCTCTGGCAACAAAAGACACAGGTACTGGACCTGGAGATGCTCTGGCCCTCCACCAGCCATCAGTGTGTGGTGACCACAGAAGGTGTAAACCTTGTGGCCATGAGGCCCTCAGCCTCTCTGGGATCCCTGTGGTGGAGGTGGAGATGCCCTCAGAGCTGGAGCCCTCTCAGTGGTTTCTCTGCTCTCACCTGTGTGCACAGGTCTCAGCACAGGTGCAGGGGCTGGGACAGGACCCTCTCTTCTTGGCCACTTAGTGAGCAACTCTGCAGGAAGCCAGGAGTGGAAAGTGCTAATGGCAGATGTGCTCCAGGAATGACTGATGATGGGGATGGACAGCTGGGCCCAGGTGTTAGTCAGCCTTTCACCACTGTGACATGAAGACCTGACAGGAACAGTCACAGAGGAGGGAGGTGTTGGGTGCTCATGGTCTCAGTGGTTCAGTCCACAGTCGGCGACTCCACTGCTCTTGGCCTCAGATGAGGCAGAGCATCATGGCTAATCCAGGCACTTTTTCTGCTTCTGAATTAGTTCTGGATTTGGGATACTGTCGGCCTCGACCTTTGTCAGATGCTTATTCTTGACCATGTCCAACCAGGGCCTGAGTCAGGGGTTTCCTTGAAGACTGGAGATCACACAGGGGGCACTCCTGGGACAAGTCTCATGGTGCCTTTGAAAAGATCAGGGGCACTTCAGTGACATTGAAGGCTTGTTTTGAGAGGTTGTCATACCCTGGAATAAAAACAACTGAAAGTCTGGAGATGATATTCTTTTAAACAACTGTGACTGGACCTTATAAAATGGCCATGAATGCAAATAATGAAATTCCAAGTGAATACAAATCAGTTGGTCTCTGGTCAGCAGGGGTCTCTCCTTTATCAACATGACCCTACATAAAGGTGCAGTCGGCCACCCTCCCAGTCTTTCCAGTGA
Organism: Sciurus niger; assembly: GCA_020740815.1. NCBI lineage: Eukaryota > Metazoa > Chordata > Mammalia > Rodentia > Sciuridae > Sciurus > Sciurus niger. The sequence goes on along the minus strand of JAHUXG010011966.1, from coordinate 20,647 downwards.
GGTCCCTGCAGGTGTCTACAGCAGGGCTGTCAGCTAGTCAGGGTGCACATGGATCCTGGTGCTTCTGAGCATCCAACCACCAAGAACAACCTCTGCTGGGCCCTCATCTCCCACATTTGGGGTCATGTCATGCCCTTGTGTGGAGCTAATGCCCTGGGTCAGAGGGCCCTGCAGTTTCTCCTAGACCTAAGCTGAGCACAGCCTGACCTCCCAGGCAGCTGTGGTGAGGTCAGCAGCTCCTGCATCTGCTCTGTCCCTGTGTCTCCTCAGAAGTGTGGCATGATTATTGGGAATGCTCTGGGGGGTTTATGAGTCTTGCACCAGGTGTCATTTCCTCCAAACCTTCGTTCCTGGACAACAACAAGCCCCAAACAATTTATTGATTCAAAAGTGACATTCCTAGTTCAAATGAATCTATCCATAGTGAGACTTTTAAATTTATTTAGTAAAGGAGCTCTTTTTTTAAACAAAAAAAAATTAGCTCACTCCAAGGAAAGAGCAACAATGACAACAGCACATTCTCCCTCTTTCCTGACGCTTAAAGCTGTACTGTGGGTCACACACTCTATATGGACTGCACAAAATCTCCCTTCCTAGGCCTCAGACACTGAATTCAGTGCAGTTTTGAAGAAAGCATTCAAATATTCTCATCATTATCAGCTTGAACACTCATAAAATACAGGACACACATGAATTTGAAAGAAAAGGAAGGATCTCCCCTCCCCCACCATCCCTGCAGGCACCGTCCTGGTCCTGTTGTGTATTTAAGTGGAATTTGAGATACAGCCAGAACTGAGAACTTGAGGCCAGTTCTCTGTGTGTCCATCACTTCTGTTTTCTTGATGGGTACCCTGGATGCTGCAGATGCCTGAGTGAGGGACAATGTTCACTGTCTGTTGACCCAAAACTCTGGAGATTCTTTTCCCTGATATGAAGTGGACCATGGATCTTTTCAGAGGCTGCTAAGGAAAGAACCAAGTGCTGGGACATGATCCAGAAGCCACCAGTGACCAGGCTCCATCCCACCTAGAAACAGGTCCTCTTTTCCTGAAAGTCAAGCACACAATTTGGAGTGAATGTTCAGGGAGGGAAGGCATAGATTTTTAAACACAGAGACTCTCATGCTTGTGGAATAAAGTGATGCAATTGCAAAAACAGAGACGACCTTCAGGATAAGTGGGCAATCCTGAGGGACACACTTGCTGCCATCATTTAAGTGAGGTTGGTGATCAGGAGCTTCAGTCACTGAGTGTGCTGTTGGGCACATGCTGTTAATGGTTCCACATAACATTCAAGAACACGGAGCAGAGCTTTTTGGTTTTGGTCCACATTATCTGAGAGCATTTGATTTCCCTCCATGCATTATGGAGTTCTTAGAATTGAATTTAGAACAATTTGAAATGTTTTATTTTTCACAACACACTGATGGTGACTGGAACAGGTCAACAAAGGTGTCCGTCAACCACAGAGAAACCCCACTGCTTGACCCTAAGAACCATGACACTCTATTCTGAGGGAGAGGAGTCAGCAGGCCTCAGACATCTGGACCCCAGCATCTTCACCATGTGGTGGGCACATCAGTTGTCTGACCAATAACACAAATCCTGTCCCACCCCAGGGAAGCTGAACCCAGGTCAATGCCTGACCGTGTCATTGTCAACAGCTGTCACTTCTCACACTAGTGAAGGGCTGTTGAAGATGACTTCCCCTTTCTTTTTAATATATTTGCATACAGTGTCCTCGACAATTTTTCTCTAGGTTGATGTATTTACTCACTCATTGCAAAAGTTACTGATGGGGAAAGATCATGAAGCACATGGAGAATGAGGTGGAGTTGAGGTGACAGTGGTGTTCAGGTCCCCTTCTGTTCTCTTTTCCAAAACCACGACTTTGGGATCTCAGGAGGGTCACACATGTTAGATGTCAGCTGCCCTGAGGCCAGCAGGTGTTTTCAATTTCTGACAAACTCTTAATCCTATGTCCGTAAGTACTTGTGCAGTTTCCTGAGCACAGGGATCACTTGAGTTTCCTACACAAATCTCTCCCTGTGATGAAGGAAGAGGAAGAGTTTTGTGAATTGGAAAGAAAAGATTCATGGTCAAGATTTTGGTACCGTTGCTACAAATCCTGCATGTTGTCCACAGTCCTGTCACCAGAGCAAAGACAACAGACAATAACAATCTTGGGAACCTGATCCTGAAGCCCTGGGAGAGGAGCCATGATCCTGTCCTGTGGGGGTCACTAAAACTTGGGAGTCTGCAATGCATTCAGGAAACAGGGATACTGGGCTCCACACATTGGCTCTATCTCCCAGAAGCAAGTTCAGGAATGTTTTCTGTTTTCTTCTGTGCTCTGTATTAACATCCTTCTAATAAGGATAGCCCTCCCCAGGGATTCGTGGAGTGGAGTCAGAATACAGGTCAGCAGTGGACCAGACTGGTGGGAGGACAAGTGCCCTGCTCTGAGGATTTCCCAGGTGAGCAGTGAGGATGGATTGCCCTGTGAATTGAAGAGGACACAGAACAAAGGGAATCCATTCAGTGAATGTGACCAGACCCTGGAGGTGTCCAGAGAGGAGGGAAGGGGTGGGAGTGGAGAGGGTTTGCAGTTTCAGTGCTGTCCACAGGATGTCCCCAGAGCCCTCAGCAAGGAGCAGGTCACTCTTCAGTGCACATGGTCCAGGGTGGGCTGAGCTTCATGCTTCATTAAAGTCATGAAAAAAAGAAAACTTTCTTCTACAGTTATTCTAACCTTTCCAGAGAAGACAATGAGGAAAATCCTGGCAGGCCCTGCACCTGCTTCTCTGGGAAGGCAGGCACCATTGTGTCTATGTTTGTGTGTGTTGGAGAGACTGAGGCACTAAGGTCTGGAATCATGACTGATTACAACTCCTCTAAACTCCTAGTCCTGCAGGGTCACTGTCTAGAAAAACCCGAACATCCTCAGAGTTTTCAGATTTTAATCTCTTTGTTTTCATTGTTTTTTTGATATCCTATTCAAGTTAATCCCTTTACCCCTGAACTGCTCCCTGCTAGTTAGTTCAATGATAAGGAATTGTCATTAAGAAACCCAAGAGATAACAGAAGATATTAGGAAGGAAATTAAAAAATTCTTAGAGGTAAATGAGAACAAAGAAACATCATATCAAAATCTCTGGGACACTATGAAAGCAGTACTTAGAGGAAAATTTATTTCATGGAGCTCATTCAATAAAAGAAGTAAAACTCAACAAATAAACGACCTAACACTACAGCTCAAAGCCCTAGAAAAAGAAGAACAGACCAACACCAAAAGTAGTAGAAGACAGGAAATAGTTAAACTCAGAGCTGAAATCAATGAAATTGAAACAAAAGAAACAATACAAAAAATTGACAAAATAAATAGTTAGTTCTTCGAAAAAATAAATAAAATTGATAAACCTTTAGCCACACTAACAAAGAGAAGACGAGAGAAAACCCAAATCACTAAAATTCGGAATGAACAAGGAAATATCACAACAGACACGACTGAAATACAAAACATAATTAGAAGCTATTTGAAAATCTATACTCCAACAAAATAGAAAATTTCGAAGACATCAACAGGTTTCTAGAGGCATATGAATTGCCTAAACTGAACAAGGAGGACATACACAATTTAAATAGACCAATCTCAAGTAATGAAATAGAAGAAGTCATCAAAAACCTACCAACAAAGAAAAGTCCAGGACCAGATGGGTTCTCAGCCGAGTTCTACAAAACCTTTAAAGAAGAGCTCATTCCAATACTTCTCAAAGTATTCCATAAAATAGAAGAGGAGGGAACCCTCCCAAACTCATTCTATGAAGCCAATATTACCTGATACCTAAACCAGACAGAGACACATCGAGGAAAGAAAATTTCAGACCAATATCCTTAATGAACATCGATGCAAAAATTCTCAACAAAATTTTAGCAAATCGCATACAAAAACATATTAAAAAGATGGTGCACCATGATCAAGTGGGTTTCATCCCAGGGATGCAAGGTTGGTTCAACATCAGGAAATCAATAAATGTCATTCACCATATCAATAGACTTAAAGTCAAGAATCACATGATTATTTTGATAGATGCAGAAAAGCATTTGATAAAATACAGCACCGCTTCATGCTCAAAACACTAGAAAAAATAAGGATAGTGGGAACATTCCTTAATATTGTAAAGGCCATCTATGCTAAACCCATGGCTAATATCATTCTAAATGGTGAAAAACTGAAAGCATTCCCTCTAAAAACTGGAACAAGGCAGGGATGCCCTCTTTCACCACTTCTATTCAATATCGTCCTTGAAACTCTAGGCAGAGCAATTAGACAGACCAAAGAAATTAAGGGGATATGAATAGGTAAAGAAGAACTGAAACTATCCCTATTTGCTGATGATATGATTGTATACTTAGAGGAACCAGGAAATTCCACCAGAGAACTTTTAGATATCATAAGTGAATTCAGTAATGTAGCAGAATATAAGATCAATACACATAAATCTAAGGCATTTCTATACATGAGCGATGAATCTTCAGAAAGAGAAATTAGGAAAACTACCCCATTCACAATAGCTTCAAAAAAATAAAATACTTGGGAATCAATCTCACAAAAGAAAGACATCTACAATGAGAACTACAGAACACTAAAGAAAGAAATTAAAGAAAACCTTAGAAGATGGAAATATCTCCCATGTTCTTGGATAGGAAGAATTAATATTGTCAAAATGGCCATACTACCAAAAGTGCTATACAGATTCAATGCAATTCCAATTAAAATCCCAATGATGTACCTTACAGAAATAGAGCAAGCAATTATGAAATTCATCTGGAAGAATAAAAAACCCAGAATAGCTAAAGCAATCCTTGGCAGAAAGAGTGAAGCAGGGGTATTGCAATACCAGATCTTCAACTCTACTACAAAGCAATAGTAACAAAAACGGCATGGTATTGGTACCAAAATAGAAAGGTGGTTCAATGGTACAGAATAGAGGACACGGACACAAACCCAAATAAAAACAATTTTCTCATACTAGACAAAGGGGCCAACAATATGCAATGGAGAAAAGATAGCCTCTTCAACAAATGGTGCTGGAAGAATTGGAAATCCATATGCAACAGAATGAAACTAAACCCATATCTCTCACCATGCACGAAACTAAACTAAAAATGGATTAAGGACCTCGGAATCAGACCAGAGACCTTGCATCTTGTAGAAGAAAAAGTAGGTCCAGAGCTTCAACATGTTGGCTTAGTACCAGACTTCTTCAACAGGACTCCCATAGCACAAGAAATAAAAGCAAGAATTAATAACTGGGATAGATTCAAACTAAAAAGCTTTCTCTCAGCAAAAGAAACTATCAGCAATCCGAAGAAAGAGCCTACAGAGTGGGAGAAAATCTTTGTCAATCGTACTTTAGATAGAGCACTAATCTCCAGAATCTATAAAGAACTCAAAAAACTCTACACCAAGAATGCAAATAATCCAATCGACAAATGGGCTAAGGAAATGAATAGACACTTCACAGAAGAAGATCTGCAAGCAATCAACAAACATATGGAAAAATATTCAACATCTCTAGTAATAAGAGAAATGCAATTCAAAACCACCGTAAGATTCCCATCTCACCCCAATTAGAATGGTGATTATCAAGAATACAAGCAACAACAGGTGTTGGCGAGGATGTGGGGAGAAAGGTAGACTCACACATTGCTGGTGGGGCTGCAAATTAGTGCAGCCACTCTGGAAACCAGTATGGAGACTCCTTAGAAAACTTGGAATGGAACCACCATTTGACCCAGCTATCCCACTCCTTGGCCTATACACAAAGGACGTAAAATCAGCATATTACAGAGATACAGCCACGTCAATGTTCATAGCTGCTCAGTTCATAATAGCCAGATTGTGGAACCAACCTAGATGTCCTTCAATTGATGAATGGATAAAGAAAATGTGGTATATATATACAATGGAATATTTCTCTGCCATAAAGAATGATAAAATTATTGCATTTGCAGGCAAATGGATGAAACTGGAGAATATCATGCTAAGTGAGATAAGCCAATCTCAAAAAAACAAAGGAAGAATGATATTGCTAATAATTGGATGAGGACACATAATGGGGGGTGGGAAGAGTTAGTGTTAGGGTTAGAGTTAGGTTTAGTGAGGGGGACAAGAATGGAGGAAGGAAGGACTATATAGAGGGAAAAGAGGGGTGGTAGGGGTGGAGGGAAGGGAAAAAAATAACAGAATGAATCAAACAACATTACCCTATGTAAATTTATGGTTACACAAATGATATGCATTTACACCATGTAAAAACAGAGAAACAACATGTATCCCATTTGTGTACAATAATAAAAATAAATAAATAAAACAAAAAAAAAAAGAATGAAAAAAAAAAAAAAGAAACCCAGGAAAAGACTTTCCTGAACCACGAAGAGAACAGTAAGTCACTACTTACAAGAGAGTGCACTGATTTGTCCTGTGTATGTCAGGTGAAAGCATGATCTTCTCTGGCACACCTGTGCTGCTCTAAGTGACCTGGGAAACCTGGGACACTGGGGCTGTGCTGACAGAGAGGATGCAGCCCTGCAGCTGTGCCCAGCCTGCCCAGTCCTGCTGATTTGCATGTGCCAACAGCACAGCCCACTCCCTGAGGACTTCTTAATAAGCTACTCACACCCTGTGCAGGAGTCAGTCCCATCAGGACACAGCATGGACATGAGGGCCTCTGCTCAGCTCCTGGGGCTCCTCCTGCTCTGCCTCCCAGGTAAGGAATTTCTCAGCCCAAAGATATCAGAGACCAGCTCTGCATTCTAATTGGGTGTAATTGTGTGAATATTTGTGTCTTGCTTTTCTTCAACATTAGGTGGCAGAAGTGACATCCAGATGACACAGTCTCCATCTCTTCTGTCAGTATCTCGAGGTGACAGAGTCACCATCACCTGCAGGGCCAGTGAGGGCATTAGCGATGATTTAAGCTGGTATCAGCAGAAACCAGGGCAAGCTCCTAAGCTCCTCATCGATGAGGCAACTAGTTTACAAACTGGTGTCCCATCAAGGTTCAGTGGCAGTGGATCTGGGACAGATTTCACTTTCACCATCAGCAGCCTGGAGCCTGAAGATGTGGCCACTTATTTCTGTCAACAGTATGACAGTTACCCTCCCACAGTGATACAGGCCATGACAAAAACCTCCCAGGGAAGCAGAAGTGTGATACTGGGCTGAGCCAGCTGCTCCTCCTGCTGTCTCCTCCTGCTGAGAGCACTTCTCACAGGCACTAGGTTCTGAGGGCTTGGGGGTTATCACCAAAGGGGAGAGAGAGGGTCCTCCACACTATAATCCCCTAGCTCCTCCTCAGACACAGCATCACAGACATGAGGACACTTCTGTTGATTTCATCAAGGCAGACCTCATTGCTTCTGTGTAGTTCTCAGAAGATTCCATGGTGCATGGTTGTGTGGTGTATCTTCACCTGATGGAGAGACACCTGGAGCATTTGTAAAGCTTGCTCTGGGTGTGTCTATGGGGAGGTTTCAGAGAAGATTGTTGTGAAGTTCTGGGAACATGGTGAGGACCCTCGTGAATGTAGGTGGCTCTGCTCCCTATTCTAAAGCCCAGGCGAATGCAGAGGAGTAACATGAGCACATATTCTTTGTCCTCATCAAGCTCCTCATCCTCAGAGGATGTGCTTCTTCTGCCACCATCCTTGGTCATTGACCCCATGCTTTAGGCCTTTGAACCTGGACTCATACCTGCTGCCTTCTTTGGGGCTCATGGTCCTGTGGATGTGGACAGGGGAAACATTCTGATCTCTCTCCCTCTCATCTGGCCCTCTGATTCCTAGTACTGAGGTGCATCTCACTTCCTTGGCCTGCAGTCTGCAGCCTCCCATCACAGAGGAAAGTTTCAGAAGACAGATGAGGATTGTCTAAGAAGGAAGGATGGAGGATAACCTGTGAAACTTTCCAAGGTTGATGTTTAGATAATGGATATTTAGGAGAAGCACACTGGTCAGATTTGGTGGACACAATTTGAAATCTGAGCATTTCATTGCAGATTGAGAAAAAATAAGTAGGATTTTAGGAGTCCTGAGCAGGTTTGTGAATGACACCCAGAATCTATGTGACTGTGGATGAAGCCTGCTTGGGTGAAACTGAAGGGTGATTCCCATGGATCTCTGCTAAGCTAGTCTTTCTAAGATGATGATGAACATTATCACATGGAGACCATAACAGCAGAATCAGGAGCCCCACATACTCTGCTAGGTGCTGTTGGAAGGCCTGGTACTGCTTAGACTGAAGTAAGAGCTACAGGAAGGTGCTGGGGTGTAACTGCTACACAGATGTGCACTGTGAGGCCAAGGGAGTCTGAAGACTCTCCTGATGTCACACAATCCATCAGTGACAGAGCTCCATCCCCACCCAGATGGCCTGACTCAGGGGCCAGCATGACAGAGTTAGACCATTGGTTGGATACTGTGCAGCGGTGCTGAAGCTTTGCTGCTGAAAGATTGGTGATTCCATCGGAATGACGGGTCCCACTGAGACCTAGGGAAAGGGCAGGAGTGCAAGAGCTTGAGTTTTCAAGGGAAGTAGCAGATTTATAGGGCTGAAACAGAGTTTTCACACTGTTAGAAGAGAAGGCCCTGAGTCTGGTTGATGTTGGCATTGTGCAGGATGGAGTGGGCAGACTCCAGAATGTATCTAGGAAGAGCTCCATGGGTGCTGCTCAGCCCTCTCATCCATTCAGTGGGAGGAGCAGCTCTGTGAGGGCTCAGGCAGCCCTGCTCATCCATGCATGTGTGATTGACCTGGTTCAGCTCCTGCTGAGCCTCAGGCAGTCTTGCTCTGTGCTAGTTTCTACAGAGATGTGGTGGCCTCAGGGCCCTCAGAGAAGTAGGACAAGGACAAGTGAGGTGTGCACCTGGATGTCAAGTTCTGATGGACTCCTCATTCCAGACAGATGCTGTCCTGCCCTGGGGTAGAGAGTGGGGCACAGGTGGGGTAGAGAGTGACCTGGGGTGGTAGCCTTCTCCTCTCCCTGTGGGCTTGCTCCTAGCTTCATGTCACTGGAACTAGATGACTGGTGATTCAGGAGAACCTAGGAACTCCATGACAACAGAAGCCAAACTAGCCTCTGCTGCTTCCAGGGCTTCTCAGTGAGCCTCCTCTTTATACCTGAGAGAAGTTTGAGAGTCATGGGTAGAGTCCTGCAGGCTCCTGTTCATACCTGGAAAAGCCAGAAGGCTACCAATAATGGCAGCAGTCCTCTAGTCAGAGTGGCTTCAAACTGGGGACAGCATTGACATGTGAATACGGCATGATATCACATGTATATCAACGTATGTATCAATACCATCTTATTAATATGTGCAACAGTGATATTGCACATGCTAGTATGTAATTTACCTGAGGTGCAATAATACTGTATATTAACATATAAGGCATACATTTATTGATTAGTAGTATATTACTAACTCATATATACATGAGTATGAATGGATATGTTGGATATGAGTGTGTTGCTTTATTGTGGTATATTTTTCTCTAATTTACTTTATTCTTTTACCTAATTTTTAAAATTAAAGTTACTAATCATGAATCTAAATTATTTTCTTATCCAGGAAGAAGATAAATATATTTTTATAAAGAATATAATAGATAATTTAAGTAATTAAGTAATAAAAATTTAATTAATCTTAAATAATTTTATCACTGACTTGATTCATGATAAATTCCTTAGAGATGAAGCCTGAATGAGTCATCCTGGGGAAATCCCCATCGGAACAGTGGCATGTTTCTTTAATGTGACTTATAAGTATGAAGGAAACAGAGAAAAGACTAGACAGACAGAATAAATGCACTTTGAGAAGGAGGGACTGTGAGTCCAGTGAGGGTGTCCCAGGAGGAGCTTGGACAACAGAGGTTTGAAGGAACATGGCAGACAGGACCATTGGACAGGGCTAAAGGACTGAGCAGGTGAGAGCACCAGGAGGAGAGAGAAAGTAGGGGCTGAGCAGGTTAGTGGACAATAGGGCTGGGGTCTGATGGGAATGTGAGGACAAGCATTGGTACTGGATTTAAGGCTGTTTCCATGGATCTCTGCTGAGTTATTCACTGCTGCTTAGGAATATGCAGATGCTACTATGTCTCAGTGTCACCAACATGGACATGGAGCAAGGTTACTTCTCTAACCACAAGGCCTGTGGTGATGGCGCTACACCACAGACAAGGGGCCAACTTCAGCTCCTGTGCTGGTAACTTCTAGAACATTGGGAAACATGCTCTCCTTCAGGAAGAAGCTCTGAATGTATAAAGATTCCACTGGAACTTGAAGTAGCATTAATATAACTAAATTCTCTGTGACCTAAAGAATGGCTGAGGAAGAAGATCATTGAACTCCTTTTGGAAAAGCAGATTAATAGGACACGAGGGTCAGAAATGGGAAATGAAGCCTGAGGAGCTGCTCAGTCTGACCAGGGAAGGTCCTCTCACCTCCCCATATACCCCATTCTGAGGAGCACAAGGAAACCCAGCTGGGTCCCCTGTAGTGCAGGACCAGGGCCTGAGGTCCTCCACATTGCCTAGGGGAGAAGGTGGGATCTGGTTAGACATGCATATCAGGCAAGATGGAGAGGTGAGGGTGTTAGAGGGTCACTGAAGAAAGACCTGCCCCCATGCTGGGCAGCACTGCCCCGATCAGGGACATGTTACCTGGACTCAGAGGGACCAGGACCAAGCCCTGCCCACCTGGGCACTGGTGGTTTCTTGTACCCACACTTTGGGGCTAATGAGTGCTGCTCATACCTCCATCTTACCAAGGATGAGTTTCTCCAGGGCCTCTGGGAAAGACCAGTAAGGAACAAAGAAGAGATGTGACTGTATCAACTCCACCTACCAAACCCAGGTATCCATGCTCTCGTGGAGAGGCCATGACCTGGGGGAAAAAGAGAAAAGTGAACTGGCCTGGGGGACAAAGAGAAAAGTGAACTGACCTGGGGGAAAAAGAGAAAAGTGAGACCACAGGCCTCCACAGTGTTCCCTGTGGTATTGTTGTAACATGTTCTGGTCATTTTATAAGCCAGGTGAGGCCTGAGGAAGCCCAGAGATAAAATTCTGTGAGCACAGGAGGGAGATATGGCCTCAGGCTGAGCCCAGGCCTTTTCTGACTTGACCACCTAGGCATAGGTGCTCAGATGCCCACTGGAGGAGGCAGAGTCTCTGCAGCTGGGGGCTGAACCTGCCTCTCCCAGCTGCCTGATGCCCCTTCCATCCCAAACATCTCTCCGGAGCCACATCAGTGCCTGGTCAGGGCTCTAGGAAGCTCTGCCTCAGGTAGGACCCAGGGGAGCCATGGAGGCCCCCATTCAGCTCCTCTGCCCCCTATTATTCTGGATCCCAGGCAAGGGATCATGGGATGGTTCTGCACACCTGTGAAAGCACTTTAAGTGTGGTTGGTCCTGTGTCCTGGCAATTCTGTTTAGCAAGCCCATGATTCAAGCTCTGTGTGCCTACAGTATCCTGGCTCTACTGTGAGACTCTAGGTGTGACCTAGATGCACAAGTAACCTTCCTGTTTCCTTTCCACCTCAGATATCACAGGAGAAATTATGCTGACACAGACTCCAGCGTCTGTGGCTTTGTCTCCACTGGGAAAAGTCACCCTCACCTGCAGGGCCAGTCAGTGTTGGCAGTTCCTCAACCTGGACCCAGCAGAAGCCTGGGCAGGCTTCCAGGTCCCTCAGCTATGGTGCCTCCAGCAGGCCCTGTGGAGTCCTAGCCCTGGTCAGTGGCCATGGGTCAGTGCAGCCTTCACCCTGGAGCCTGGGAATGCTGCAGGGTTGCTGTCTGCAAGGCCACAAAGATTACCACAGGGGTTCAGTCTCCCACACTAACCTCGATGCCCTCTCTGCCTGCCCTCTCTGCCCTGGGGCACCATGGCATCCTCCAGAGGCACCGAGTCAGACCTCTTGCACTTTTCTCTTTACACTGCACTTCGAAGGATGTGGGAGAGAGGAAACCAAGCTTGATTCAAGTCTGAAGGATCCATGGTGTCCTGGGTCCTCTTTTGCTTCCCTGGGAAAAATGTGAAATAAAATGGATGGGAGTCCTTGGTATTACTTCCCTATTTTACCAGGTGAGGATGGAGTATCCTGAAGAGTCATAATGTCCCCAGAGTTAAAGTTGAATCACTAAGAGTAATCTGATTCCCAGGTAGTTATTTCATTCTCATTTTGATCTCAACAACAGGATGCTAAATATGTCAAAGTGCATATACTGTTAACAATGGTTCCAGAAATTGCTCCTGGTCCTGCTCACATTCATTTCATTTCACAGACAGGATAACGCTGGGGAATCTCCCACATCTCCATCCTGGAATGTGGATGTGACCATTGCCTTTTTGCTTTGTGTCCTGCACAAGGAGGCTCTCACAGCTATTCCTGCTCCTCCACCTATCAAGGGCTCAGGGTTCCAAGGAGGGAGAATTTATGGAAGATGTGGTTTTTCATGACCAGGTTCCTGCATCCATTCTATGGAGCTAACATCCCAGGGATCTCTCTTATGTTTCTTTTTCCTGTCCCCATCCTGCATCCTGGTATTCAACCCTGAATGATAAAGAGCATGAAGACAACTGTAGCTCAACACAACTGGAAATAATTTCCTTAAATAGTAAATAACTTAGGGAGTTAGAAAAAAAATCCTCCAGAATCCATTCAAGAACAGTTTGCCAAGAAAATGCCAAGAAAATGGTCACATGACAGGAATGAGACGCTGACACACTGACAGATGAAGACCAAGAGGCCTGGGCTCCACCCACCTACCCTTACATCCTGCAGTCCTGAGGAGGTCTTCTGAAGCCCACCTTGTCAAATCTCCTGGATCACAGAGCATCCTTTAACTCTCTTGTGGTGAATCTCTCTTTGAACCCCTGGGTTGTCTGTTAGTCTTCTGTCCTCGAGTAGGAGATTACTGCTATGGGGTAACGTCTGTTTTCCCTACAGAACACAGTATCCCAGGGATGGTACAAAAGTATCAACTTCATGAATAACAGTGAAGACAGAGGGAAGCCTCTCTGGGACCCAGGCTCTAACATCCTGAGGATGTCATGTCGCAGGAAGACCAGTAGATGGCAGACAAACCACAGCAAACAGAGCTGCCTATCCCCAAATATCAGGAAGCCCAGCGTGGTCCCTGCTCTCTGTGTCCCCAGAGCCTACATGATATGGGTTGAATCCTATTCCCTGATTTCATGGCTGAAGTCCGACCCCAGTGTGGCTGCAGGTGGAGAAAGGGACTGAAGGAGGTCCTGAGGTTAAGTGAGGGGATGCAGAAGGGAGCTGACCCCACTCCACAAGTGTCCACCCTCCAAGGTCCTCCAGGGAAAGCTCCCTTCCCTGCTCAGAGTCATGAAGCAGGGGAACACAGAAAGGGACACCACCAGGCTGGACAGAGAGGACTCACCAGGGACCAAAACCTTGATTGTGGCTTTTCAGCCTCCAGAACTTGAGATGTAAATTCCTGTTGTTTAATACCCAGTCCAGGGTTTTGATGTTTCTTTCAAAACCTGAGCAAGTGACTCCACTTTCCCAAACCTCTGAGCAGGGTCAGTCACAGGAGATCCTGTGCTCATGGACCTGACCTACCCCTCCTCCTGCCTCTGCTCTGACCCTGCTGGAGAGGGAGGACCTGGCTTTGACCTCAGCATTAGGCTGAGCACAGTGTTTCTTGCTTAAGAAATTGCTCAGCTGTTTTCCTTTTGGGTCAGAATCACAATAAATTTAGTGAGAAGCTGTCTGGGGCTCATGCCTGAGGTTTCCATGATGATTTCCCACCTATGATGGGAAAGCACTGAGTACAAAGCCCAGTTTTTCTCTTCCCTGGGGCATCACCTGCTTGGTGAAATCTGTGAGGTCCTAGGACAGAGCTGATGCAGAGGTGCTAGGGTAAGGAGAGAAGTGGTGAGGGACCTCAGGACACCTGTCCACATATTCCAAGTGGATCCTCTGAATGTGCTGAGCCCAGTACTATAGTGCTGCTTCCAGGTTTTAGGCAGTGCTGAGCCAGTGGGTGCTGCCCTGTGCTGAGTCCAACACTCCCCATGTGAGGTGCAGCTTAGTCACTCATCTACTCAGAGCCCATGGGCATGGAGGCAGGGCTCAGTGATGTTCTGGGAGCTGCTTTGTGACCAGGGAGGAATTGCTTGCTTCTTTTTGGCTTCCTGGGGATGGCCAGCTTTTCTCTAGCCCTCTACAGGTCTATGCTGCAACTTTCATTTGGGACTTTTCAGAGGCACACACTGTCCTCATCCAATACACACACTTCTTCCCCTAGCAATGAGCTGGACTACATGGTCACACAACAGGACTCCTGTGTCACAGCACAAGTCTCCTGCAGAGTGTCCTGCTCTGCACCACTCAACACAGACAGACCTCCTAATCAGCTGGTCAGTGGGTTGGTGTAGCTCACCCAGTGTGGAGGGTGCTGACTTAGCACTACAGAGAGCCTGGCCAGCACTGAGGTTCACTCTCAGAAGTTGGAGGAGCAAGGAGAAATCCCTTGTCCTTCCCCAGAAGGGGAAGAACCAGCAGGCCTCAGACATCTACAAAGTCTTTGCTTTAGTTTTATGTGCATATCATTTTGTCTGGCTATACATGTGTGTGATATTAAAATTAGAAAATGGAGATTTCAAGATATTGGGTTAGAGGGTGACTGCATTTCATGTCCCTCCAGCACTCAGGATTCAAGAAGAGGAGTTATTGAGATACTGGGTACCAACTCAGAGCCGCCACGTGAGTCTCTCCCACTGGGCGAGGTTCCCTGGACAGGGCGGTAGTCCCAGAACACAGGGAACTTCATGGAGTACAGTTGCCAAAAGAGACTCCCCCACTGGAGCAGTGAACCTGGACAGCTGGGAGCATTGTAGAGTAGGGCCGCCCAGCGAGAGACTCACTCCCAGGGTGAGGCTCACTAGGCCAGGAGGTAGGTCCAAACCCCAGGGAATGTCACATAGGAGGGCTGTCCATCCCAGGGGGTAGTCCTGGACCTAAGGGAACTTCCCAGAGGAGAGCTGCCCAGCGAGACTTCCCCACTGGGTGAGTCTTCCCTGCCAGGGAGTCTTTCCCATCAGGGCAGTAGAACCAGACACCCAGGCCCAGACCAGCCATGCCCCAGTCTGCACTCTAGCCCCCTTTGGCTGACTATTGGTCAACAAGTTGAAGCTCCTCTGCCCACAAGCAGGGGATATACCCCACCTGAATGCCACCAGCCCTAGAGGGGCAGTTTCCTTGTGGATCACTGCTTTATCAAGTACGGCCAAGACTTCAGGCTACTGAAATCTACAGGGACACTATAAGTCAATAGAGGAAATTTGCAATATCTCAGAGTTTAAGTAGTAGAAGGGTACATACCTGAGAAATATGAGAAAACATTGGAAGAAAATGTCCCAGACAAACCTAGATGCTACATCAATAAAATCCAATGATAGCATGACAGAAGAAATGTCAGAAAGGAAGTTCAGAATTACATAATTAAAATGATCAGAGAAGCAAGATGAAATGAGATGAAAGAGCAAATGCAGGCATTGAATGATCACACCAATCAACAGTTAAAAGAGCAAAGGCAGGAAGCAAATGTTCACTTCAATAAAGAGTTAGAGATACTGAAAAAAACAAAACAAAACAAACAGAAAGCCTTGAAATGAAGGAAACAATAAACAGAATTAAAAACTCCATAGAAAGCATAACCAATTAGATAGAACACCTGGAACACAGAACCTTAGACACGGAAAACAAAATAGTTAATCGTGAAAACAAAGTTGATCAAACAGAGAAGATGGTAAGAAATCATGAACAGAATCTACAAGAATTAAGCGATATGAGGGATATCATGAAAAGGCCAAATTTAAGAATTATTGGGATTGAGGAAGGCACAGAGATAGAAATCAAAGGAATGAACAATGTATTCAATGAAATAATATCAGAATATTTCCCAAAGCTGAAGAATGAAATGCAAAATGAAGTACAAGAGGCTTATAGGACCCCAAATACACAAAATTACAATGGACCCACACCAAGGCAATTATAATGAAAATACCTAACATAGAAAATAAAGACAGAATTTTAAAGACTGTGAGAGAAAATAATCAAATTACATTGAGGGGGAAACCAATATGGATATCAGCAGATTTTTCAACCCAGATTCTAAAAGCTAGGAGGTCCTGGATCAACATTTTTCAAACTCTGAAAGAAAACGGATACCAACCAAGAATCTTATACCCAGCAAATCTTACCTTCAGGTTTGACCATGAAATAAAAACCTTTCATGATAAACAAAAGCTAAAAGAATTTACAAAGTGAAAGCTGGCACTACAGAACATTCTCACCAAAATATTCCATGAGAAAGAGATGAAAAACTGTTATAGCACCTGCAATTCCCCTCAGTGATTGACAAGGATTCCACTGAGTAAAAAAGATATTTGCAAAGTCTCATGTCATTGGGAATTTGGGTTGCAGACTTTCATTCCTTGCTTGCTTAATATGTGTATGTTTACTATTAATGTTTTATGTGTTTTCCCTGAAAATAGGTGTCTTAACAGAACCAGGGTTAGAACATAAAAATCAGACTTCTTATGGAACAGTGATTTCACATTTACTCATTTGCTATGAAACTCTGAGTAACCAAGAATGCTATGAGAAAATACAAAAACAGATTCTAGCTGCCAGTCTCCTGTTGACTACTCTCAGATGACCTGAAACACATAGGCAAATAATTCCAACCCCGTCAGGAAGGAATAACAGGAGCAGAAGAAATAAAATGTTCCTCAATGTTAAGTTCACACAGTATAAGATGATATCATATATTTGTTAGCTTAAAATGTCTAGCATTTATTACCTACAGCAGTAGTCACATGACTGATGTTTATTCAACCCTACTGAGCTTGCTTTAACCTTTATGATCAGTTAAATATTAATATGTCTTATTGTTTAGTTATAGGTTATCACAAGTAAACAATTACTAGAATAATTAGAATACTTCATTGTCTATTCTAGTAATGATCATGCAAAATATTTTTGTTTTTCTCCTTGTGACTTTTTCCTTTTCTGCAAAAACATGTGTAACTGCCTACCTTTGTAATGTATAAAAAGCTGGCTGGGAAAAATAAAATTTAGAACTTATCATCCATTCCTTGAGTTTGTGTTGCTTTGTTCTTCACCTCGCTGAAGACTACTCCATCACCTGTGACCACTACAACCCCTGCTAGGGCTGGATCCCGGCAGTTTGGCACCCAACATGGGGCAGGTAAGAGATTAAAAGAGATTTTCAGGAGTTAGGCTAGGATTCTGCCCAGGGTGCTGAAGACCCATCAGTAGACAGACTGAGTGAGGATAGGCAGATAATCAAAGAACTTTGAGAAGTTACTAGGACCCTCAGTAGAGAAAAGGCCGAGTAAAAAAGAACAAGTGATCCCAGAACATTAAAAAGTCAGTATGAAAAATGGTTCATTCAGAATCTAAGGAAAGAAGCTTATTCATAGACATTGCTAAAAGTATGCTTATTAAAAGAGGAATTTCTTTCTCACCTTCTCAGTTGAGACTTTTTGTTCATTTTGTGCAAGAATGCTCGCCCTGGTTTCTTGAGGAAGGAAGCCTTAATCTAGCTACTTGGAAACACCTAGGGGAGGAAATGTAGGCCTATTATTTAAAGCATGGTTCTAAACATTTGCCTGCTGATATATTTGCTCTTTGGAATTTGATCAGAGATACAATTGAACCTACACATGAAATTATGTATTTAGGTAAAAGGGCTTCCTTCCCTGAGGAAACTCCATTACTGCCTAAACCCCCAAATTATAAAAATATAGATGAGGATTTGTCCTCTGACTCAGAGGACAGAGGGGATATAAAGGAGAATAAACTCATCCCTTCAGGTGAAGAAGATTTCGAGGAAGCTGCTGCTCGTTATCATAAGGAAGATTGGCTGCCAGTGGTAGCTCCTGTAGTGGCCACAGCCCCTACAAAAGTAAAAAAGTAAAAAGAAAAAGAAAAGTCAATTAAGGAACATCAGTTACAACAAATTGATTATGATTAGCCTTGGTCTTTTATTGTTTTGAAAACAAATTTTACTCCTACAGGATGTCTGTGGCAAGACGCTCCTATTGAATGGCTACATTTGCCAGCTACTTTAAAAAAATTGTTTTGTCTTACCCTTCTCAGATTGCTTTGTTAATAATTAAAGCTGGACAAAGAAGCAGAGAATTGTTTGAGATAGAAATGTATACAATCATTATTCCTTATACGAGAGAGCAATTCAACCAATTATGTCAATTAGAGGACCAATGGGCTATTGCTTTTCTTGGTTTTGCAGGACAAATTTTATTTCACTTGCCTAACCATCCTATTTTACAATTTATTAACCAGACAAATATTATTTTTCCAGAAAAAACTTCTGATAAACCTATATCTTCTAATGCCTCATTAATATTTACAGATGGATCATCTAATGGAAAAGCAGTTACAATAATTGATCAATTACCTCCTATTATTCACTTTGCAGGTGAAACATCAGCTCAGAAAACAGAATTAGTAGCAGTAATAACAACATTCAAAAGTGTGTCTCAATGTTTTAATTTATATACTGATTCACAGTATATGGGTTAATTTGTTTCCAGCAGTTGCGACAGCATCTCTCTCTCTCTCTCTCTCTCTCTCTCTCTCTCTCTCTCTCTCTCTCTCTCTCTCCATTTCACCCCTTCTCTCTGCCTTTCAATTTCTCACTGTCTCAAGTTATAATTAATGTCCATTATCATTTTTTTCTTGTAGGACTTTTTTTGTTTTTCTTAAATACTATATTTTTGAGCTCACAGTTTTGATCCTACATACCTAGGTTAATGATTTTTTTGATTAGTTTTATTTTTATTCAACTCTAGAGCTATTTTAATCATCTGTTACCTTGCAATGGAGATAAAAACTACAAGGCCTTTGCTTTTGTGTTATGTGTTGTCTAATGTCATGTCTGTCTATGTCCAATTAAATATGATACTTAAATTAAGTGCACATAAAATTAAAATTTTTAAAATGGATCCAAATACTTTTAATTTACGTGATTTTTAAAAGGTTCAATTTAAATTGGTTAAACTAACAAAAATAAGTATAAGACAAATTTCAACAAGTTTGTGTGTAACTAAGTTGGTTACATATATATGAGACCATCAGTTAAAGTCATTTAAGGCTTTTCCCTAAGGTTAATAAGTACTACTGTACTAATATAAAACTAAGGTTTAATCTATATGTTAAACTGACATATATTTCTTTAAAACCCTGATTTGCTTTTAACATTGTGTCTATTAAATATTGTTCTTTAGAGCAATTAATCTTAAAAAAATTGGGACTTATACAATTTTGGTTAAACAACAAATGTTAAAATATTATATTATGTTGGAGTATAAATTTTCTTTTAAAAACTAAACGTAATAAATAAAAAACATTAATGTAATTTTGGTACTATTACTTTTTGTTTATTAAATATATATTTCCAGATATACAAATCTTTTAAACAAACAAAAAAAATGTTTTTATCAAGCTGTGGTTCTCCAAAGTAAACTATAATAGATGCTCACTCTCCATTGTGGATTCCTGATCGACTGATCTGACATCATAAGCCACCCTCACAGAAGGAGGATTCCTCCCCAACTGTACCCACAAATCCATTTGACCCAAGATGATCAACTCGCTAAACAACTTGCTAACATTGATCTTCACTTTAAACAACTTAATGAACTTGTGAGACCTAAATGTTTTGTAGCTTCTTTGATCCTAGACATTAACACACTGATTAATATTATTACAGCTTTAGCTGTTTCCACTACTGCATTAGTTCAAGAAATACATACTGCTTCTCATGTTAATGATTTATCTCATAATATTTCTATAACATTGGCAACTCAGGAAAAAAAATTGATAAAAAACTAGAAACTAGGATTAGTGCTTTAGAAGAGGCTATCCTCTATATTGGTAATCAAGTTCAAAATATTAAAACTCAAATGACTACTAAATGTCATGCTAATTATAAATGGATTTGTGTTACTCCTTTTAAAGTGGAAGATGACACCGATTGGGATAAGGTTAAAAATCGTCTTAAGGGGGTATGGAATAATAGTAATATAGTCCCTAATATTAATACTTTACAATCTAAAATTAAAGACATAAGTCAGGCTCATTTACAGATTAGTCCATCACCGGGTCTGGCCAAAAAATTTTTTTTCCAATATAAAGAAAACTATTTATAGTAGTACATTTATTCAAAGTATAATACAAATTGGCATTGGAACTTTTTGTGTTCTAATTCTGGTTCTTTTTCTTCCAGTCACCTCTGCTTGTTTCCAAAGAACAATAAAGGCTGTTTGGTCAGAAATTAGCCTTCTTAAATTAAAAATAAAAAAGGGGGAGCTGTTACACCACCTGCAGTTCCCCTCAGTGATTGACAAGGATTCCACTGAGTAAAAAAGATATTTGCAAAGTCTCATCTCATTGGGAATTTGGGTTGCAGACTTTCCTTCCTTGCTTGCTTAATATGTGTAGGTTTACTATTAATGTTTTATGTGTTTTCCCTGAAAATAGTGGTCTTAACAGAACCAGGGTTAGAACA